>CM041781.1:120547085-120565535 GCA_023374045.1 Limonium bicolor | reverse complement strand
TTCATTATTGTACTCTTACTCATCTGCAGGTCTTCCTTATGAGATTGTGGTTCTGGAACTTCATCCACCGTTAGGTTACATACTAAATGTAATATCGGGTTTCACGGTAAGTTGCTGCATCCTGCTTCCGGCTATGGAAGTTGTTCAGGTGTTCTGAGGTTACTTAATGTCTTCGACAATGCTGTCATTTTATTAGACTTATGTCTTTTTATAGTCAAAGTTAGGTTCATATTAGGCGTTTGCCTTACGGTGTCCAAGTTGGACATAATCCTGTTATCTTATACTCCCATCTCAACGCTTCGTTCAACTTCCGTTGACTATGCCACCCGTCGACGATAAATCATACCTGGGTGTTAATGAGTTAAACAAACAGTGTTAACTGTCATTCATCAATTGTTCGGCTCGACTATGCCCGCTCTGTGGGGTAGTCCTCTGAGCTTCCTTTTCCAGGGTTGTACGACTTTAATTCTTAGTAGGTTTAGCTTATGTTTATCTCTTTTATCCTTGATTTCCGGGTTTTCCCCACATCTTCATTGAAGAATGTTGTTATTGGTGTTCTTAATAGTCACTCTGAGAGTCTTTCCCGTTTTCGTTGTAAGTCGATGCTTCAACGTTTCAACAGTATCTATAATACATCCCTTGTATCTCATTGGTTTGAGATTGGTGTTCTTACCGTACTGTCGGTTTGTTGTTGTAGGGGTTATACCGTTGCTAGTATTTATAGGGTTTAGTATTTCGTCTAGCTCAGCTCCCTGCTGGCTGATGTGTCGGTTCATCTCATCATGGTCAGGCCGTCGGGCCTTTCCAAGGTCTTTTTTCTGTTCTTATAGATTTACAATCCGGTACTAATATTATCGCGACTGTAGTGTTCTTTTTATCTCGCCATGATGGCTTTCTGTGTGACTTAGCCATGGTAGCACTTGCTACGGCAAGTTGCGCCATGCAGGATGGGTTATGGTACAAGGTACATGGGTGATACTTCCTTCTAGTTTCCAAGTATTGGTAGTCCTCGGACTCCTTCGATAGTCTTATTTTGGATAACTGACCATCCGGCAGTTTCCTTGTTTTGACAGTACTGTCATTATCAGGCGTTCCTCTTTCTGAGGAACCCCTTAATATTTTCTTATGTCTTAATCCTCATGATTTGTATTATCCTACTGTTATTCTTACTCGGACCGCTGTCCGTACCCATGTCTCTTATCATTTCCTTATCCATGGCACGCGTAGTGCTTTCCTTACCATTTGATATCGCGGGTTATTTCGACTGCGTAGCATGTCGACCCATGTTGCCGGTAATTACCGTTCCCTTACTGATATTTCCTTAGGTAGCGCCTGTTTTCTGTTGCGCTCCATTAAAAATCTCCCAATCCTCCTTAACTGTTGTACAACAAGTTGTTTCTCGTATTGCTTACCGTTAGCTAACTGCCAGATCGGGTTTCCCCGAGGAAGAGAAGACTTTCTTCTCTCTGGCGTTTGTTCCACATATTTAGGGTTAGGGATGTGGAGGGCGGGCCTAGGTACTATGGATACCGGTAAGCACCGGGGAGTCCTGGCTAACGCGCCTCACACTCTATCTCTCAACCCTTAACCCATATCTCAAACTCAACCTCAGTATCCTCCTAAGTTCGGTAATTCTTGTCTTCAGAGCGTAACTACGCTCTGATACCACTTTTGTAACACCCCAACTCAATCCAAATGTGGTCTCGCAACTTAACAGTATATATATACACATGTCACAGCGCGAATTCTTTACAATCCAGGACCTTGCCACGGTCTGACTACAGAATATACCGAACATTAGTCTAACAACCTTAACCATTTACATAACCTTCTTACAACCCCCTCACATCCTATACATCTTACTAACTCAATTGCCACACGAGTGTACATGCACAACTCGTAGGTCACACTTAATCCTTAACGCTTGTACTCCTTCTTACTCTCGCGACAGCCGCCTCCTGAAGTTCACCTGTGTAGTAAAAAGAAGCCCCCGAGGGGGTCAGCACGAATGCTGGTACGATCCTCTCATGGCCCCCAAGCTAACGTGGCTACGACGACTAATTGTCGATAGCATGGAGGTTGATTAGATGCACAACATAATAGAAAGTGCAGTAAACAACAACTCAGATATGAACAATCAAAGTTCACACACAATGAACGACTTAAATGCGTTCCCTTAATTAGGGAGTTAGTTATTTAACTCCTTAAGTAATGTTCTCTCTTAATCTTAGTCCATCCTTATCTTACCTCAATCTGATTCTTATCTTAATCTTAGAAACAACCATCCGTTAATCAGGAGTGGGTGTAGCTTATCTTAATCTTAATAATACAAATCATCCTTTAAAAAGGAATGTTTGTATCTTAACTTAATCTTACCTTAATCTTAATCTCGAGGATACAAATCATCCTTTAAACAGGAATGATTGTAACTTAACTTAATCTTAATCTTAATCTCAATCTTAATCTCTATATACAAACCTTTCCTGGAAGGGATTGGCCGTATCTAATTCGAACCTGGGATTTAGGTGATCCCACCGCACCATCTTAATGCCACCTACTCTGGACGGGAGTCCAGCGTAGCTGAGCCGGCAACCGGCCCTAGGCAACAAGTCCGAAGACAAGTCCTTAATCGGAAGTCGAATCTGCTATAGATACCGACCCCCTTTCCTTAGCATGCATGACCGGAGTCAGTCCGGGTTTCCTCACTCAAGTTCCAGTTAGTAGTAGTCTCAAGACCATGTTTGTTGGTTAACCTTTTTCGGTTCATATCGTCCCTCATTAGGGGGCGTTCCTTATTCTCACTCAATTTCTTACTAAACATTGGTTAGTAAGTCCTCACGGTATGTTGTGTTAGTTTTCAAACATCACACAACAATACAATATATGTGTATATATATTCCGGTTGCATGCTTTATCTTATTTAGTGAGCACACATAAACAAATAGCACACAAGCCGAGGGACACCTCGTTAGCAAGCAGGTCACAAGAAGAAACAACTGTACCGTTCACCGTTGGTCGTTTCGGTTGCTTACTCTCCTTCGGAGTCCAAATCCCCAAGTCCTAAAACATTCATTCAGTTTTAGGTTGTTAATCACTTAACTTAATATAACTTACTTAACTTGTTTAACTTACTTAATTCCTTAATGATCCCCACCTAACACCTCTTAGGTCTTACTCTTAATCTTACAAACTTAATCTTAAACTTTCAAGTTTATATTTAACTTAACTTAATCCCTTAAGTTCTTAGGGTCCTAATCATTACCACCCTACCAAAGGTATTCCTCATTACCTATTACCATTCTTAGAATTCAATATTTCTTTTTTTTTTCTAAGTGTTAAGGGTCGACCGACCCACCGACCGACCCAGCCCCTGGGTCGGTCCATTACAGAAACTCCTCCGTCTCTTGAAACTCATCCGACCGACCCAGAGCTAGACCGACCGACCCAAACCCTCTGGGTCGGTCCCTCACCGAACCCATTTTCCTACATTAAACCTTTGCCCGACCGACCCAAAGCTAAGCCGACCGACCCAAACCCTCTGGGTCGGTCCAGTCCAGAGACATTCCGGCTGGCTCAACATGGCCCGACCGACCCAAAACTGGGTCGGACCCTGGGTCGGTCCACTACAGATCTCTCTCTTAAATTGCCTCTTTCAATACCAAACTCTTCCACAAGTGTTCTAATAGGTCCAACATCATCTTGGCACCTTAAACCCACCTTATAACCTCCACCAAGCTCATTAAACCATTCACCAAAATCCACCTTAGTCATTATGCATTTTCCTTGTAATAATGCTACACTTGTAATGTTTTCCTCTAGGTTTCTAGGTGGTGGTTCATACTTAATGTAACCACTATGCCAATGTTTTCCTCACCACTTTAACATCATCTCCCAAGCATCTCTCACTATCTAAAACTCTTTCAAGCATTTACTAAAAGTTCCTTCACAAGCTTAAGCTTCCATACACCAACACCTTATTTCCTTCCTAGTTGTTTACCAACATTTGCCTAAGTTCTAAATACTCAATTACATTCTCTTGATTCCTAAATCCCCCAAGGTAATGCCTAAGTCATTACCACTCATTCCAACACTTTATCTTACCCCTCTTCATCAAGACAATCTCTAAACTTCCTAGTACTTCCTTAGTCATTATTCCCTTAGAACATATCTTAATCACCTTAAGCATCATACCTTCTCCTTAAACTTATGCTCAAATCTTAAATTCCTCATCTCATGACTTTGGTGTGTTCAATACACCCACCTAAACTCTAAATTCCTCATAGACCATTCTAGGTCATTCTCATCCTTAAGAACTCCTTAGTTAACTCATTCCCACTCAAATTCCTTTAATGCTCCCTAGTAAACCCTAGGGCATATTAACTCACCACCACCACTTAAACACTTTGTTTTCTACTCAAATTTCGCCATAGCTCCTTTAGCATTTTATCATGCCCATAAGCATTGTTTTTCTCACACAATAATCTCACACACACACCTCAAGTTCTTCCTCATCATATCTCATCACCCAAACCAACTCATTCACAACAAACTCAATATTTGCAATTAATCTTAAATTGCATAGCACTAAGGCTCTTAAATGACATGGCTCTTAGGCCCTTAAATGACTTAAACTTAAACACTGAATTTCCCACATGTATAAGCTTTCAACCTGCAAATACACTCATCAATCTCATAGTAGTATAATGCTCTTAAAATCCACCTTAAACTTATATTACTAACTCATTCTCATTAGCTTCTTAATCACAAGTTCATAAGCTTGTTTAAGTTCCTTTTCTTAGGTTACATAACCCATTACCTAATGCAAGCCCTAGGCTACATTGGTACTCATCTAAACTCATTCCTTAAAACTTAAATCACCATTAGGTAAGCATTTTACCTTGTTTTCTCAAGCTTATCTTAATCTCCTCCTTAGGCCTTCTTCTTGCATAGATCTCGGCCACCACTTAAATTCCCCTTGCCAATGTTCTAATCAACATACATTGACTCATATGAGTACTAAACAATACACTAACCTCAAGGAATAAAAACCTAGGTTAGAAATGTGTTCTAAGGCATAAAAGTGGATGATTACCTTTGAAGTCTCAAGATAGACTTTGGCATTGAATGAAATAGGACCTCCACTAGTCCTTGGTGAATAAATCAAGCTAGAACAAGGCATAAAAACATAGCCCCCATGAGAAAGAATTTTCGGCCATGTATAGAAAATGATGGAAACATGGTTTTTCTTACATTTTCTTTACCTTAAGAGAATGGAGAAGCCAATGAGCTCTTCAAACTTGATTTTCCCCCATCAATGGAGTTTTCTCATGGCACCAAGATGGAGCTTTGAAAGATTTGAAAAGATAGAAAGGTAGGTCTTGGTCTAACTAAGAATAATCTATGCTCACTTTTTGATTTGGAGCTAAAATGAACATTTGGTGAGCATTTGAAGATGGAGGCACCATGGATGGAGCTCTCACGGTTTTGGAGCAAAAGAAGAGAAGAAGAAATCGTGTGAAGAAGAGGAATGAAGAGAGAGAAGAAGAAAGGTAGGCTAAGGTAAGATATTTGCTTTTATAAAGCAAATAGTAACTTCTTTACTTATCTCTTCTTTTCCTTTCTCATTTGATGACTCATGTGGTGACTCCCCACATAAAAACCGGCCACCCTCTTAATATAAGGTTAACATGGTCTTTGGTTGACCAATTAATTGACTTATATTGATTAAAACTTAAACTAGTCACTAAATAGTTACTATTCACTAAGCAAGGCACATAATCGGGAAATTTTTGATTTCCCATTGATTTAGACCTCCTAATGTGATACTAATTAGTACACATGTTGATTAAAGAGTAATGATGGACATTTAGCCACTCAAAACTCAATTCTAAGACAATTTCTCAAAAATGTGCTTTAAGAATTCTTAAAGCACATTTTGTGTTTTAACTTGTTTTCAAGCTTGGTTTTCTTTGCTAATTGATCTAAAATGACCATTAGGATATTACTAAGGTCTTATCATGATATTTGGGTACTCACCCAAGTCTCTCCAAGCTTAGAGCACATTTTTGCCCTAATTGCCCTTAAGGCACTTTCTTATGTTTTCCTTGGTTTAAATTGTCTACCAATCTTTCTAAGGCATATTTTAGCCTTAATACATCATGATTTGATGTTTACTTAGCATACTTAGGTTTGGGGTATTTCAACAAGTGAATAATCCGGGGCTTAGGGACTAGAATAAACTAGTCCCCGACAACGGTGCCATTTTGCAGACGTTATAAAGTGAGTGGTTAAACTGGTGTAAAATTAAAAGAAAAGAAATTAAAAACTCAAAATAAACGTCGGGCTGCAAACAAATCCCGGTCGCAGTAGTATAGTGAAAATGTAAGCAACCAGATGTCGAACCGTGGGACTAATGTACATATAATAATACCTAAGCGTGTCACGAGAGGGGGGATTAATTGACTTGTAAAATAAATAAAAAGAAAAGATAAAATAAACTAAGTTAATAGATAAATAAAATGGAACTCTGGGTCAGGTTAATATAATCTGCATAATTAAGCTATCTCTACTGGTTTAATAATTTGGCAAGGTTCCTGTAATTATCTTAAGGACTAAGTCATAGCCTCATAAGAACTCGTTCACCTGTAATGCAAGGTTCTAATCAAGGTTCAAGCAAAAGCCTGCGAACGGCAGAGGAGTATTGAGGAATTACATTTGCAACTGAATACTAACTTATTAAATCATAACAAGTTTCCTCCAGTTTTACGTCTTAATTAACCTATCTATTTATCACCGGTCTGATCAAAATAGACTTAGGAAAGCAATTTAATAAACTCATTACAATTATTAAAAAGGTGCGAGATAACCTTTAAAACGTAACAAACTATATATAATTAAAACCAGTAAAAATAATGCATAATTAATACAAACACATAATAACCATTCCCAGAGTATACGTAAACTAGCCTAACATATTAAACAGATAGACAGAGACAAGAGTAATAGAAATCATCCGTAATCACTCCGGCTCACTCTGCTATTTTGTATACGTAGGGCTAGAGGTGGATTTTGTGGAATGTGGAAATAAATAAAAATGGAGAAGGCGGGAGAAGAGAAATGAGATGGCGTGAGGTGTGGTGAAGTGGTCGTGGATTGTATGGGTGGTGGATGTCTCATTTTGAGCAGAAGGCTCGTTGGTTTATATAGGGAAAGGAAGAGGAGCAGATAAGGAACGCGTGAGGAATTGATTGAGGCGGCAGATTGATTTCACTGATTGTTCATTTATTGCAGGGGACAGACAGCTGAAGACAGGCGTGAATTAAGGTAGGCGCTGCAAGTTGGACGAGTTGCAGACAGTCGGCGCGAGTTGCAGACGACGACGGGCGAAATCGACGCGAAGAAGATAACTGTTCGCGTCTCAGATCTGGAATTTTACACGCGTCCGCATGGTGTCCTCCTGCTGTCCGCCTGTGGTAGAGGCGGTTGCATATCCCTTGTCCGCCTGCGGTACCGCCTCAAAACAAGGCGGTTGCCTCTTGTTTTCCGCCTCACTCACGTTTCTGTCTCACGTCCGCCTCTGTTTTGGGCGGTTAGCTAGGCGGTTGCAATGCTGACCGTGACCTATTTCCTTCTACGAACTTCGACCGGCTCTAGATTCTTCGTTTGGACTCCGTTTTCTGAGCCGTTTGCGTCTATGCGTTCGTCTATTCGTCTACTTTACTCCCAGCTTGGTTTTCCTCATGTTAAACCAATAAATTTGTGAGATAAACAATAAAACATAAACTAGAGGAAAACTAACCGAAGTGGAGAAATGAGCAAGAAAAGTGCTAATATAATATATGAAATACCTATAAATCATGCTCATTTGGACGCTTATCACACCCCCACACTTATCTTTTTGCTTGTCCTCAAGCAAAATCACGTACCCATGTAAGTAGGGAATGCTCAATACTAAAAATATTATTATGAAGGGTAGGATAAACATGATCTTTTTAACTTAATTGAGGAGTGTGAAAAATTAACTGCTGGTGGCATAGGTGTGCTCAGGGTAAAAATAAAATATAGAGTTTCGGGGTATGATCCAAGGTACTTCAATGTTTCTTTTAGGTGACTTTGAGAACTCTTACCATGGACAACTTCTCTCAAGAATGGGCATTTGAGGAGAAAACAAAAGGAAAAATAGATTCATGCATTTGTTTCACTTTTGCATAAGAGATGAGAATAATATAGGCATCATGCCTTTGTATTTAAGAACACTCAACTCTCTTTGTTGGTTACCAATGGTGTCTCGCAAGTCCCTTATTTTTATTATTTTTTTGTATTTCTTCTTTTTTTAACAGAGAAGCACCCCTTAGCAATCCCTAAGAGAGAAAACAGAAAGAAACCCTGAGCAATAAAATCCAACCATTTGCAGATTATTTGGTCACACCGCATATAAAATACTCCTCAAAAGTAATTAAAATTTTAAAATTTGTACCATTTATCATACAATTCATAACAGTATTTATTCTTAAAGAGAACAACCCACATATAAAGGGTCCATAATATTTGAATTGGACAAACGCATGATAAGGAGAGAGATTAAACATTTAAGCACAAAATGTCACCGAAAAGGGCACACTCCCCCACACTTAAATTGAACAATGTCCTCATTGTTCACTAGAAAAAACAAGGGAAGGTTTCAGAAGACCTTTTCAGTAAGTAGATAAAATAGAGATAACACAAAGATTACAAATAAACGTTTAAGCACATAAACGCTCCTCTGCAGTTTTTATTTAAAATAAAAGCATAATTAAAAGAAACTGGTACTCCCCTGATATTATTTTTGCTTGCGTTTATAGGAGTTCCCCCACACTTGAGCTTCAGCCTCAAGTAGCGTAGCTTGGTTGCGGTGTAGATATGAAGGTGCACCTGCATAAGACACTAGAAGCAACCATACTATAAACGGGGTTAAAAGTTAGCAAAAATAAAATTTAAAGAGAACCTAAAAATTAAAAGAACATAAAAGCTAAATAAATTAAAGTACATCCGGGTTGCCTCCCGGGAAGCTGACCTTCTTTAACGTCTTTGGCTAGACGCCTGCTTTGTTATCCTGGATCAAAACAAAACGTTATTTTGGCATATAAAATAAGAAAATTAATACTCCACAAAATCTGGTGTTTGAGGAGGTAATGCCGGGAACGTAGTTCTAACAGAAGACCCGGTTGTGATGATTTTTCTTCCTCAAATTGGAGGATGAAAATATCCTCCTCTTGTAGGTGAGGCTCATAAAAAGAACGCTGATTAAAATCATCTTCAGAGAAAGTTAATTCTTTAAAGGTGATATTGGCGTTTTGTTTGGATATTTTGGAGGGAGATGATGGCAATTCCTTCTCTTTATTTTCGAGGATGTAAATATCCTCATCTTCTGGATAGACACAGAGAAGGATGGAAACTGGCGGTAGGCGACCGTAGAGGGAAGAGAATAACTTACATCCGTAGTGGGGTGTTGCTCTTGTTGAGCGATTGTCTCCAGGTAGTCTGGTTGATCTTCTAACCAGAGTTGTTCTTGCAATATGAGACAATCCTCATAATCATGAGCTCCTCCACATACGGAGCAGTATAAATACTGTGAATAGCAAAACTCCTCTTCGAACACCTGTTCCATTTCTTTTTTTTTTTGTTTTTGTATATAAACAAAACTACTGAAACAGATTAGAAAATAAAAGGATTAGAAACAAACACAATAATAACAAGCAAAATATAAAATGAAACCAGTGATTCGGGGAAGAACATGCGTGAAGGAACGCAGAGTTTTTTTTTCTGTATGTGGGACATCCGCGTGGTGACCGCGTGGATTTGAGGCGGACGCGGCTATTCGAGACCGCCAGGGCGTCCGCATGGAAATGAGGCGGACGAACCTCTGTTCGCTTTTTTTTTTCTTCTTCTTCACGTAAACAACATTAGAAAACTAACAAACTATCAATAAAAACAAAATATAAAAGATAATTAATATAAACAACAAACAAAAATAATATAGACAAAATATTCTAACATAACAAGTGAATAATCCGGGGCTTAGGGACTAGAATAAACTAGTCCCCGGCAACGGCGCCATTTTGCAAACGTTATAAAGTGAGTGGTTAAACTGGTGTAAAATTAAAAGAAAAGAAATTAAAAACTCAAAATAAACGTCGAGCTGCAAACAAATCCCGGTCGCAGTAGTATAGTGAAAATGTAAGCAACCGGATGTCGAACCGTGGGACTAATGTACATATAATAATACCTAAGCGTGTCACGAGAGGGGGGATTAATTGACTTGTAAAATAAATAAAAAGAAAAGATAAAATAAACTAAGTTAATAGATAAATAAAATGGAACTCTAGGTCAGGTTAATATAATCTGCATAATTAAGCTATCTCTACTGGTTTAATAATTTGGCAAGGTTCCTGTAATTATCTTAAGGACTAAGTCATAGCCTCATAAGAACTCGTTCACCTGTAATGCAAGGTTCTAATCAAGGTTCAAGCAAAAGCCTGCGAACGGCAGAGGAGTATTGAGGAATTACATTTGCAACTGAATACTAACTTATTAAATCATAACAAGTTTCCTCCAGTTTTACGTCTTAATTAACCTATCTATTTATCACCGGTCTGATCAAAATAGACTTAGGAAAGCAATTTAATAAACTCATGACAATTATTAAAAAGGTGCGAGATAACCTTTAAAACGTAACAAACTATATATAATTAAAACCAGTAAAAATAATGCATAATTAATACAAACACATAATAACCATTCCCAGAGTATACGTAAACTAGCCTAACATATTAAACAGATAGACAGAGACAAGAGTAATAGAAATCATCCGTAATCACTCCGGCTCACTCTGCTATTTTGTATACGTAGGGCTAGAGGTGGATTTTGTGGAATGTGGAAATAAATAAAAATGGAGAAGGCGGGAGAAGAGAAATGAGATGGCGTGAGGTGTGGTGAAGTGGTCGTGGATTGTATGGGTGGTGGATGTCTCATTTTGAGCAGAAGGCTCGTTGGTTTATATAGGGAAAGGAAGAGGAGCAGATAAGGAACGCGTGAGGAATTGATTGAGGCGGCAGATTGATTTCACTGATTGTTCATTTATTGCAGGGGACAGACGGCTGAAGACAGGCGTGAATCAAGGTAGGCGCTGCAAGTTGGACGAGTTGCAGACAGTCGGCGCGAGTTGCAGACGACGACGGGCGAAATCGACGCGATGAAGATAACTGTTCGCGTCTCAGATCTGGAATTTTACACGCGTCCGCGTGGTGTCCTCCTGCTGTCCGCCTGTGGTAGAGGCGGTTGCATATCCCTTGTCCGCCTGCGGTACCGCCTCAAAACAAGGCGGTTGCCTCTTGTTTTCCGCCTCACTCACGTTTCTGTCTCACGTCCGCCTCTGTTTTGGGCGGTTGCAATGCTGACCGTGACCAATTTCCTTCTACGAACTTCGACCGGCTCTAGATTCTTCGTTTGGACTCCGTTTTCTGAGCCGTTTGCGTCTATGCGTTCGTCTATTCGTCTACTTTACTCCCAGCTTGGTTTTCCTCATGTTAAACCAATAAATTTGTGAGATAAACAATAAAACATAAACTAGAGGAAAACTAACCGAAGTGGAGAAATGAGCAAGAAAAGTGCTAATATAATATATGAAATACACCTATAAATCATGCTCATTTGGACGCTTATCAATTTTATATCTCATCCACATTATCATATATAGTTTTTAAACCATATATAGAATTGCCGCAAGGCATATAGGTTATACAAGTATTAATTCTTCATTTCCCATAGTTTTCATTAATTACAATTTAACCACACATTATTACACCATGCTATGAATACCATATTTTATAACATTAAAACTTTATAACACATTATAACCTATAGTTTTATTAAATTTAAATTATGGCCGAGAGGCCCTTATATTATTCCTTTATTCTTTTCCAACTCCCTCACTTTATATTTATTACAATTTCACCACATATTTTATAACATGTTATATTCACCATATATTATATCATTTAAACATTACAATAATTATATCATATTATAAACTGAAATATTCGAACAGACCAAAGTCTGTTTTAAAATTCCTTTTTCGCCCCCAACTTCCCTTATTTACTCATTTACCCCACTTTATACTATATACTTTCTATATGTCACAAAACTATATATTATACACTTTTCTTTATAAAATCATTTATATAACTCCAAAAATTCCCAAACTTTATATTCATGATATAACCTATTGTATTAACCATACTAACCCATTATTTTCGGTATTAATCATTTGTACCCCCATAAATTTTACAACTTCAATATTTAGTTTAATATGTTACCTTAAGTTTATAAATTAATCTCTTATGTTATAAATTTTGGTCAAGGCTTTTATCTTGGTCAATGTTGACCCATTTACTACTAGTTTGACCATAGGTTTATAGAATTGCGGTTTTGACCACACTTCCTCAACAATTACAATTTGACCCCATATTTTATAAAACTTTGTAAAATTCATTTTAATGGTTTTTAATGCTTAGTTTTCGGCTATAATCCTTATTTAGCCTCCCAAAATTTGTTTTAATTGCAAACCGACCCCAAATGTCATTCGGTAATGTTTATTCTTATTTTAAATCCATTTTAGACTTAATGTACATAAATTAAATGGCCTAAAAATGCATGGCCTTATTACAATAATCAGCATAGAATAAAATTGCATAAAAATGTCATAAAAATACTATATAGCTTACGGCTTATGGTATAGTTTTTCTTTTAATGTTCTCTAAAATTATTTAATTAATTCCTATGACATTATATTTCGTCTAAACCTTATGTTATCAACTAAAAATGCTATAAGATTTTATATTACCTAGTTTGAGCACTTTAATTCCCATTCACTCACGGCTTGTATTTTGCTTAACACCATAACATAAAAACTTTATAATATACTAAGTTTAGTATACTTACATGGTTTTCAAGCCAACCAAACAAGCCAAAGCTCTCCAAATGCTCACGGCTGAGTTTGTAAAATTTTTAAATTAGTTTCCTACATGAACCAACACCTTAGCTTAGTTAACATAGCATTTTATGGCTAGATTTTTTTTTGCTTACTTTGACAAGTAATGCTTGGACTTGGCTTCTGAAAATTTTTGTAGGATTTTCCCAAGGTTAGAACAACCTTGCGCCAGCATTTCATGGAAGAAAACAAGCATGTATTAGCCATATGAAGCCAAGATCATTAAAGGTTGATTTAAGCCTAGAAAAAGCTTGACATATACCTTGGTATGGTGCTGTCCCCACTAGATGTTCACGCCTGTTTTTCATGGGCAAAAGAAGGTATTAAAACACCACTTTATTTCATCACACGTAACCGGTAGTAAAACATAGGTTAATTTTTTTGTTACCGAAATAGTCAAGATGAGCTCCCTAGGCTTGGATCTTTCTTTTCTTCCCAAGTGTGGATAAGGCCACTGAATAGACATGCAAGAAATGGTGGAAATGAGCTAGAGAAATCAAAGAGCAAAACTGGAATCAAGGAGGAAGAAGATAGCTAGTTAGGACATGATCTTTACCTTAAGAACTTATCAAACTTCCTTCCTTTCCCTTTCTGATTTACAGCCGCACATACCCTCCTCTTTCTGCCTCAATTTAGTCTAGATAGATGAATGGAAATGGGGATAAGACACACCATCGGAAAGAGGAGAAAGAGATGAAGAAAATGGTTGTAAGATTGTTGCAAGAGCTTACCTACAGCCCATGTTATTGGTCATTGAAGTTGAGCTGGCTCACGGTAATGGAAGCAGCCAAAAGAGAGGATATGGAGCTGCTACTTACGGTAGAAGAAAGGCAAATGGGGGAAAGGAGAACTTTTTAGCTTTTAAAGAGATAAGTCTCAATTTAGTCAATGGTGAGGTGTGACTCATCGTTAGGTATATTTTTTTTTGGGTTTAGTCTGATGGGGAAGGCTCATTAAGCCACCGAACAAGGCTGCCACATGGAAGAATACGTTTGATTATTTTATGACATATAATGATGCAAATCTTGGTTTAGGAAATAATCAAATATGGTCATGCTTATCTACTTAGGGCCAGATATCTGATCAGGAGAGAGCCTTATTCAAACGGGATTAGGTGGCTAATTCAAGGGAAGACAAATTGGACTTGTTTTGGCTTATTATAAACATTATGTAACTAGACTCACCTTTATAGCATAGTAATTCGGTGAATCTTGCAGGTGTTCAGTGCTCGCAATGGGTAAGGACGACAATCTAAGTGGTGGAAGTAAGTAGCCTAGGTGGAAAGGATATGTTTATTTAATTAATGTCATAAAAAAGGGTAATTATCTTTACTTTTATAAAGCTGGTTTGGTGAGTCATAATAAATTTTTTTGAAGCTGGGCGCCTGTTAAGGGAACAAACTTTATTTAACGGCAGTTGATGGTCAAGCTCAAAGAAGAAAGTTTGACCATTGACTAGATTAGGAAAATAAGTGCTATTTTGGGTACTAGTCACAATCAAGGCACATATTTTTATTTTTTTTGAAAAACGTTGAATTATACATCCTAATGTGGTACATTATGTCACATTAGTATATTTTAGGGTATTCAAGGCCCTAAAATCAAACAAAACTTATTTTGAAAACAATCTCACAAAAATGTGCTTTAAGGAAGCTTAGTGCACATTTTGTGTTAAAACTTGTTTTCGGGCTTGGTTTTCTTTGGTAATTGATTAATTACATCCATTATATGATTTCTGAACATAGGAATTTGATTTGGAGTCAAACGGAGGTCACATGACCTTTAAAGCTTGTTTAGAGCACATTTTGCTCTAAGTGACTTTTGAGCATGTTAATGCTGGTTCTTTATGTTGGAGTTCTGTCCAACAGCTTCATTACGTCACTTAATGAGTTACTATGCTTAGGACAAAATTTTAGGTCCTTTGGAGTTCTTTTGGGTATATATTTACCCTAAATGGTCAAAGAGTGCAATATTTGCTTTGTGTTGACCACGGTTGTTTTTAAATTGATTTTAAGGCATGTTTAGGATTTAATTTAATTGATTAAACATTTAATAAATGTTTAGTTAGTTTGGGGTATTTCATTCTACCCCCCTTAAAAAAACTTCATCCCGAAGTCGTCTTTCTTATATAGGTATATAATCTATATCTACCCATGATTCCCATAATGTACATCTATGTGATGTAACATTCACGCATAATGTGTTGTGCTAATATTTCACATAGCCCTCAAGTGTGGCGTTACTTCAAATATATGGATATAGGTGATCCATCAGCACCTACGTTTCCTATCAGTTCTAACCATCTTGACAACCTCCCCGAGGTGTCCATTCAATTCCACATTCTACATTTCATTGTTCCAAAGCCATGATCCATTCAGTATCTAGGCGATACTATACGAAGGATAGTAAAAGAAGGAAAAACATAACATAAACATATATATATATCACATGTATCTTCACAGATATTTCATCACATTATCATATAAGTATCTCAAGGATATGTAAAAACACATACATTCACAAGTGTGCAATGCACAAAAAATCAAACACTTCATGCCCCGCATGACAAACCAACAACCAACAACCACAACAAACAACAATTTATTGTATGCCCCACATACGACTCATTAAAATTAGTGCACACACTGTGCACAGCCAAGAGGCTCTACCCCCCTTAAAAGGGTTACGCCCCCGTACCCCACAAGTATACAACAGCCGCTAACTAAAGAGCGCTGGATACTTAGGTCTCATGGAATTCTCATATTGAGAGACGAGTCGATCTTAGGTATTGATTCTTGAAAGAGGTTATGAGAAAGGTGAGGCGTGTACATTTCCAGTCGAAGGCATGGAGTACCTAGTGTGCTGCCTCAATTACGTTATATTGGGCCCACTCGCTTCGTATGGAGGTGTAGACCCACGGATATGGGGCTAATACGCCCTTCATTCTATTGTTATCATAGATGATTTATTGACAGCAGTTTATTGCTGACGTCATTCCATTATGACGGTGTCGTTCAAGGTCCTTGTTAATTGGAAACAGAGGTATCCCAGTCGGTGCGGTAACATTAATTGTATGTGCACACGACTGGCTCGAAATCGTATTAGAATTATGTCCAGGATGTTGTTATCTTCATTCATTGATATAATGCTTATATGAAGTATGATACTATATATTGTTTGTTGTCAGTGCTGTTTGGCACTAGTCTTTATGGTTTGTTCAAGATATATAGTTAGAACTGTACGAGAATAAGTTTGTAATCCTGTGTCTCCCGGTGTTTTGTTCCGAAGTGAAACATTTGTTTGTAACATTTATTATGTATATAGTGCTTCCCGTGTGGCGGTTTCGCAACAATCATTGTATGGTTTACTATCATATTATATTCTGCATTGGTCGACATCCCCAACGAGTATGCTCAAGGTAGTTGAGGTATTTTCCTCAGTTATATTTTATATTCTTTATTCACACATTTTTCACAAGGGATGTCATTGTATATTTGTGAGTTCATATTTGAGTCATGGTTTGAACTCAGTATTTATCTTGGAACGTGTCCTTTAACTGTCCAGGCTATTGTGTAGCCTTTCTTGTATTTTATTTTTCGTCACTGTTTCCTATGCGAGCTTTACTCGTCTGTGTTTGGAAAAGTATTTATTCATTTTGTAGTATGTAATGATCGCTTTCGCGCGCACCATATCTATGTTCAACCTTTTTCTGGTTAAGAATGTACCACTGTCCTTAATTTGGACATATGTGATGGTCATACCATTTAGCATTGTTGTACATATTTATTTATGGAGAGTAATTCTCTCTTTTTGCCCCGCTTACGGGTAATGATTATAACCATTAAGTGGTTTCTTTCCAGATGGTCAAATTATTTTAATGTAAACGGTTATTGAACCTTTTGTGTATGATATTCTCATTAGCCCATTTATTGGGTCTTCTTGCTCGTCATCTAATTTTCTATCACTTTTCTCCACTGTCGGGAGGTTCTCCTCTTTGAGTCACTGTGTTTAAGCCCTTCCTTTGCGGAGTTATAGCTTGATCATATTATATTCAAGGTTGTTAGTTGCATTCCTTTTGTTAATTAAACTGGGGTTTTATTCGTTAATTGTATTCTAAGCGGTTATTTACACTGATCTGGGTTTACATTTCTGACCTTCGTGTGGAGTTGACTACTCCCAGTGTTCCTTTCACCATATGTCCACATGTATGGGGTACCGTATTGATACATTGCTACTTACTCGACTAACCCAGGAATGAGTCTGTCGAGCCCACAAGCTCCCGTGGAGTGTGGTTGTCCCATAACTCGTTTATAGACTCGTAGTGTCCGTCACACGTTCGTGAAGTATTCTGTTGCTATCTCCCTTCTTGTTGGTATTGGGGGTCTCCCGTGGGAATGTACGGTTCCCTGGGTTCCCTGCCCAATGGATATGGGTTCATGCATTTGATTCAGCGGGTGTTTGTTATATTAATCCTAGAGGTATGGGTCGTACTATAATAATGGAAGATGGTTGTTCTCCTCTTGCTGTTGGGTATATTGTTGATAACGGTTCGTTGATTTCCTTTTTAAGAATTTTCGAGTCCTCGTATTGTAAGTTTGTTATTGTTTAGCAATTCTTCATTGTGGTTACTCATATATTGGGTCAACTGTTATTAGCCAAGTCTCATGTGTGCGGTTTGGCGCTTAGTAATTAATTAGCATATTATTTATGTTGTTTACGGTATGTACCGTAGTCCCCTTAACTTCATTATATTTTTTGGATCATATCATTTAACATAGTACCGGACTCCATTTTATGGAATTCCTTCTGGTAATTGTTTCCAAACATTCCGTGTTAGTCGTTATATTGATTTAGACCTCGTTTTCTTGGTAACCTGCATTTAAAGGTAACCGGAGGCGGTATCCCCGTCCTCCCGGGTTTACGCCCATTTACTTGTACATCAAGTACTTACTTTAACTTACGCTATTTAGCGTCTAGTTTAGTTTTTTTTTGTATCATTGGTGAAATACCCCAAACCTAAGTATGCTAAGTAAACATCAATTTATGATGTAGTAAGGCTAAAATATGCCTTAGAAAGATTGGTAGACAATTTAAACCAAGGAAAACACAAGAAAAAGCCTTAAGGGCAATTTAGGCAAAAATGTGCTTTAAGCTTGGAGTGACTTTAATTAGCCCCCAAATATCATTATAAGACCTTATTAACATGCTAATGGACATGTTAAATCAATTAGCAAAGAAAACCAAGCTCAAAAACAAGCTAAAACACAAAATGTGCTTTAAGACTCCTTAAAGCACCTTTTGAGAAATTGTCTTAGAAATGGGTTTTGAGTGGCTAAATACCCATGATTACACCTTAATCAACATGTGTACTAATTATTATCACATTAGGAAGTCTAAATCAATGGGAAACCAAAAATTTCCCGA